>CM032228.1:30980000-31012500 GCA_019009955.1 Riptortus pedestris
ATCAGTATTAAATTGGAGTTTGTGCTCTTTTGCCCACAAGTCAGTAATGCGGGTAATTATATTAATTAATACTTGAATTTCTGTAAACAATTTGGATTTTATCAGAATAATAATGTCATCTGCAAAAGCTATGATTTCTGTGTTACGAGGTAATTTGTTTCGTAGTAGGTTATTCATAATTAAATTCCACAATAATGGGGAAAGACATGAGCCTTGCGGAGTACCTAATGATTGTATTTTGTGAGAAGTAATTGTCGGTGTTGTAATGTAAGTCTTCCTGTTCTGAAAAAAATGTCGAACTAGTTTATATAAATTAAGAGGGCAATTTAGTCTACGTAAGGTCAGTAAGATTGAGGGCCACCAAGCGTTATCAAATGCTCCTTTCATATCTAATGATATTAGAACAGTATGATTACCGACGATCAATGCTTCTTCAATAAATTTTTAGATGTTTGGGGTAAATCCAAATTGATTTGGTTGCATTAACGAATGAGAGTACAAAAAGTGTGATAATCTTCTATAAAGTATCTTTTCCAGTACCTTTCCAGCTGTAGGGATTAGTGATATGGGACGTACAGAGGAGGCAGTACAATCACGTTTTCCTGGTTTATTAATAAATATTAACTTGGACCATTTCCATCTATCAGGAAAAGTGCATTTTTTAAAACAGCTTTTGTACATATATTTAATAAATTCTGGAAATATATTAGATACTTTCTTATAAATGTCACCCGTAATCCCGTCAATTCCAGGTGACTTCTTTCTTTTTAGGTTGTTTATAATGACAGTGATTTCTGTGTCAGTTAGAGGCAAGTCATTCTAAGTTTCTGGTTCTACGAGTGCATCTAATCTAAATTGTTTATGTCGGTGATTGTCTGTACTTTGGTCGTCACTCTTTATCAGTGTATTCAATAGATATTCATAAGTTTCGGTAATCGAGGATGTGTATGATCCGTCATCTTTCATTAACTACGTTAATGAAAATTATTTTTTTAGTTTTCCTGCAGGAAATTTATAAGTCCATCCCCATATTTGGCTGGGATCTATATTGCTACAATAATGCTTCCAAGAATTTAATTTGTTTTTATAGAGCTGTCTATGTTTTAAATACATCTCTTTTCTTGTGTATTCATAAAGTTTCATCATTTTTTGTGGATTGATAAAGTCTACGAAGTTTATTAGCTTGTTTCCTTAAATTGTTTAGGGTATCATCCCACCACGGTTTGGGGCTATATGTTTTATTATTGTTATGATTTTGAATTTATTACAAATTTTATAAGACAAATATATATATATATATATATATATATATATATATATATATATGTGTGTGTCTGTGTATATATATATATATATATATGTGTGTGTGTGTGTGTGTATGTGTCTATATATATATATATATATATATATATATATATATATATATATATATATATGTCTGTTGCCGCTCTAGCGGGTGCAATTATTGATGTATCGTTACCAAACTCGACATTTAATCGTTTTACGTAAAACGAAAGATAAAGTTCGTTGACGGCTGAAATCGGACGGGGGGGGGGTTTAGAGGGGAGGAATTTCGAATATTCGAAACATATCTGTTACTATACGTCGGATCGACAAAGTGTATAAAAACTATCTTATTGGAAATTAAATTTACTATAAATATTGTTCTATACATGATTTCAGTAAAATGAGCATTAACCGAGATAATTGGATTTTATAGTTTTCCGGTTTCAGTAAATTCCCACTACTACTAGTTTCCTATTAATAATAAGCTGTAATATCATAGACCACTTCATTACAAGGTTAAATACCAAATATTGTTTTCATCGAACTTTTATTTTGTGAGATAAATGCAAATACGTTCTGTTGACCCCTCCTCCCCTTTTTGTTCTTGTATTACTAAGATCTGAGTGATTGAAATAGAAATTATTCTGATTCATTTCAAATTATTCCACTAGCTATAGTAAATAGTGAAAAATGAAATTTATTTATTTATTATTTAGAGCTCTGCAACTGTGGCGACTTGGCTCTTCTTAAACATGAGGGAAAAACAAAACAAAAACAAAAAACAAGTAAACAAAATGGCAAAACAAAGTAACAAGAAATAATATCAAACAAACAAAAGAAACACGAACACAACATAGAATTAACAACAGGTGTTAAATAAGTAAGTGAAAAGAAAACTTGGTGACTTTGAAACAAAATTATTCATAAAAACAGTAATAATAAATTTCAATAAAAATTTAAACACATCACACACACACACACACACACACACACACACACACACACACACACACACACACACACACACATACACACACACATTAAAAAAAAATAAGAAATTAAATATTCTCAAGCTGCCCAATTGTTTTAGCAGATTTCCCTTGAGGGAAATCAGCTATTGAGGTCGTACTCATGATGGGAGTTTCGAAAAATTTCTTCAAATGTCCATCGATCCTACCCAGGAGATGACGAAAATGAGGTCCGTTCAAAATTATATATATATATATATATATATATATATATATATATATATATATATATATATATATATATGTCTGTTATCGCTCTCGCGGCCGCAATTTTTTTTTGATCTTTACCAAACTCGGAATTTAATCGTTTTATGTAAAAAGGAAGATTAAGTTCGTTAATGGCTGAAATCGGACCGGGGGAAGGGGGGGATTTTTGAAAATACAAAATATCACCGTTATTATGAGTCAGATCGAAAAATAGTATAGAAACAAACTAATTACAAAATAAATTTACTATAAAGTACAATACATTTATTCTGTATCTTGAATATTAACCGAGATATTTGCATTTGTATTCTGCGTGTGGTCACCAGTAGGCTATGTTCGGACTTTCAGCCGAGAGCTCTGGCGGCCGTTTCCATAACTATTCGTCCCTCGTGAATAGGTTTAGAGGTTAGGTTAACTGTTTTTTGGGGCTAGAAACTACTGGGTTGGGAGGGGAATGATTTATTACTGCTTAATATTCAAGGTTGTGTAGTGATAGCAGTATGTAGATTTATCTATTGTTAAACTTCACGAGGGAAATATGCTTAGTTTACGCAGCCCCTGCGTGACAGACTTTTTATTAATTCCAGGACATAGATACTGTTTTTTTTAGATAAAAGAATAATTTAACATAGTGAAAGGGATCCCTAAAGAACATGGTCAGGTACATTTGAAGACAATGAATTAATTCTTGGCCACCAGGCACGAGTTCAGTGCTTGCAAACACGAAACAATGAATAAAAAAGTTATAAATTATGATATTTGACTTCAAAATAAATACCTATTCGAATGCTATTTCCGTTGTTAGATTAAATTGTTCAGGATTTTAATTCAGTGTATTGGGAGCAACATTGAACGCATCTAGTTCAATTAATAGGCGAATGAAATTCCCAATTTAAGTAGCAATTAAAAGTTTTATGGGTGGCAGTGAATTGTTATTTTTTCCCGGGGTGAATGAGGGAAGTTGTAGGGGCTAAATCATTCTTCTTTAGTGCATTCCAAATCTAATAAGGACGAATTTCTATTGGATTCCACTCCAACTTCCAGTCCAACAAGCAGGCGATCCATCCTTTGTGGACATTAACTCACTCCGCTAAAATGTTTTTCCTTCTGGTCCTCTGTTTTTTTTTTCTTCTTTTCTCACTGTTTAATGAGAAACACTCCGAATAAACAGATTGAGAATCACAATGAAACATCAGCTGGGAAATCGGTTTTCATTGACTGGGAAGCCCATGGAAACTGGTTCACATAGAAAGTTTGGAGAAGAGTTAAGTCAAGTTACAGCTGAAGGAAAGTTGAGATGTTCACGTAGTCTACAGTCAGTCAGGAGATGTTTAATGGTCAGCATAGTGATACACTGAGTTGCGTGCAGCTCGATCTTTTCAGTTTATAAGGTATGGTTGTATAAGTAGTGAATGTCCCATTCTAAGCCTAGTCAGCACCACTTGATCTCGTCTGGTAAGACTTTCCATTTCATTTTAAATTTATCCTTTTGCTTACATTATTAAGCAATTTCTTGTTGGTGTTATCGTTATTATGGTCGTTTTGGTTTGTTTCTCTTCAAAATAGTTACTAAATACTATACTAAATAGTTTTTTGTTTAGTAAATGCACTAGTTATTAAAGTTCACTATTGAAACTTTTTCACTATCTGTCTATCATTGTAATTGCCCAGTAACCTGGTTATCTCGTTTTATCCACATTAATTATAGGGGCATTACCATATTTCTTTAAAATATTGAATTGCACCCAATTTGGTAAATGAAGTAGAAAATTTGCATGTTTGCACGGAAGGCCATATAGTTTATTCTTAATCATGAATAAATAGTTCATTTTTAGTCCTCACCTAATAATTTATTCTTATCCCTCACTGTCTAATCCATTCTCTTTTTATTTCTTCTTAATATCAAATAATTTATTTATATTTCCCTCCGTATAATATATTCTTAACGGCCTCCGTACAGCTTATTGTTAATCTTTACTTTTAGTTTATTCTTAATCCTTACAGTATAGTTTATTCATAATCATCACTAGTTTATTCTTAATCGACACAGTATAGTTTATTCTTAATCATCACTAGTTTATTCTTAATCGACACAGTATAGTTTATTCTTAATCATCACTAGTTTATTCTTAGCCCTCACAGTATATTTTATTCTTAATACTTACAGTATAGTTCTTAATCTTTACCGTATAGTTTGTTCTTAATCTTTACTGCATAGTTTGTTCTTAATTCTCACCGTATGGTTTATTCGTAATCCTCGGAGTAATATTTATTCTTAATCCTTACTGAATAGTTTATTCTTAATCCTCACAGTATAGTTTATTCTTAATACTTAACGTAAGGTTTATTCATAATCTTTACCAGATAGTTTATTCTTAATCCTCACAGTATAGTTTATTCATAATCATCACTAGTTTATTCTTAATCGACACAGTATAGTTTATTCTCGATCCTCACTATGTAGTTTGTTCTTAACACTCACCTTACAGTTAATTCTTAATCCTCAAAGTGTCATTTATGTTTAATCCTCGCCATATAGTTTATTCACAACCCTCACCGTACTGTTTATTCACAATCCACCCCGTATAGCTCGCTCTCAGTCCATACATTATAATTTACTCATAATCCTCATCAAATACTTCATTACTAATCCTCCCTGTATTGTTTATTCTTAATCGTCACCAAATTGGTTATTCTTAATCCATACAAAATAGTTCAGTCTTAATCCTCTCTTTATAGGTTATTCTTAATCATCACAGTATAGTTTATTCTTTTAATCATCCATACAGTTTATTCTGAATCCTCTCCGAGTATATCGTTCTTAATCCTTACAGTATAGTTTATTCTTAACCCTCACCTTATCTGTAATTTTAAACCTTACAAAATCTGTAATGTAAGAGAAATCATCACTATAAGAAGTCCAAAGTTCAAAAACAACACCAGAAACTACTGGAACAAATACATTTTCTTGGTTGGATGCAGCATGTCTAATCAGCCAATCATGTAAATGAGAAAGTCAACAGTTAGATTTCAAGTGTGAATAGAGGCATTCAATCATATATCAATGGTCGAATCAGTATTGAATAGGAGCTGGTGATAATGTGCAGCCTATTAGCCCAATCAATGCCTGCCTAATTAGCCAGCAAGTTCAATCACATAATGAATCTGTCAAACTAAATCAGCTGTCCCTCCGTATCTCAGATTACCGCCACACTACAATGCTGTTACAAGCTTTGACACCCAAAGAACATTTTACATAACCTAATCGAAGCGAATAAGAACAACTAATTACAAAACTAACTCATCAAAGTTAATAAGCTTTTTTTTTATGTATACTTTTTTTTTAATGTTTCCCCTCTACAGTATCCCTTTAGAGTGTCGAGAGTGAGTATATTATCTGTGTGCGGTATTCTTGAGCATTATTTAAGCACATTCGCTCAAGCTGATGGAAAACATAAAAATAGTCATAAAATTGCAATATAATAAACTAGTCAATTTTAATAACATACCTCTTCTTCCAGCTCGGTTCAAAGCAATCCTAGTGTAGTCTTCTCTGTTCATAAACACATTTACTAATTTTTCCTAATAGTAGTAATAATTTCTGCATTTATGACAATCCTTTCAATCCTTGATGTATATAACAATCCTTTCATCCAATGATATAAATAATACAAATATCAGACTAATAAATATGCCTTCGCTGAATAAATCAACCCATTGAACAAGGGATGAATATAACAACCTTTTATATCAATGATGTACGTAATAATCATTTCAAACTGAGATTATTGTCAATTCACTGTATCAGTCATGAATGTGTCAATCCTTTGAACAAGTGATGAATATGACAATCCTTTCAATCAATGATTTATATAATGACCATTTCAAACTGTCATTAATATCAGTGATTATTATGTCAACCCTTTCAATAATTGATGAATATGACAATCCTTCCAACCAATGATGTATAAAATAATCATTTGAAACTGTGATTAATATCAGTTCCTTGTATCAGTGATGATTCTGTCAACCCTTTGAACAAGTGATGAATATTTCAATCAATGATGTATATAATGACCATTTCAAACTGTCATTAATATCAGTGATTATTATGTCAACCCTTTCAACAATTGATGAATATGACAATCCTTCCAACCAATGATGTATAAAATAATCATTTGAAACTGTGATTAATATCAGCTCCTTGTATCAGTGATGATTCTGTCAACCCTTTGAACAAGTGATGAATATAACAATCCTTTCAATCAATGATGTATATAATGACCATTTCAAACTGTCATTAATATCAGTGATTATTATGTCAACCCTTTCAACAATTGATGAATATGACAATCCTTCCAACCAATGATGTATAAAATAATCATTTGAAACTGTGATTAATATCAGCTCCTTGTATCAGTGATGATTCTGTCAACCCTTTGAACAAGTGATGAATATTTCAATCAATGATGTATATAATGACCATTTCAAACTGTCATTAATATCAGTGATTATTATGTCAACCCTTTCAACAATTGATGAATATGACAATCCTTCCAACCAATGATGTATAAAATAATCATTTGAAACTGTGATTAATATCAGCTCCTTGTATCAGTGATGATTCTGTCAACCCTTTGAACAAGTGATGAATATTTCAATCAATGATGTATATAATGACCATTTCAAACTGTCATTAATATCAGTGATTATTATGTCAACCCTTTCAACAATTGATGAATATGACAATCCTTCCAACCAATGATGTATAAAATAATCATTTGAAACTGTGATTAATATCAGTTCCTTGTATCAGTGATGATTCTGTCAACCCTTTGAACAAGTGATGAATATAACAATCCTTTCCTATGATGTATATAATGACCATTTCAAACTGTCATTAATATCAGTGATTATTATGTCAACCCTTTCAACAATTGATGAATATGACAATCCTTCCAACTAAAGATGTATAAAATAATCATTTGAAACTGTGATTAATATCAGTTCCTTGTATCAGTGATGATTCTGTCAACCCTTTGAACAAGTGATGAATATGTCAACCCTTCCAACCAATGATGTATATCATAATCATTTGAAACTGTGATTAATATTAGTTCCCTGTATCAGTGATGATTATGTCAACCCTTTCAACAATTGATGAATATGTCAACCCTTCCAACCAATGATGTATATAATAATCATTTGAAACTGTGATTAATATCAGTTCCTTGTATCAGTGATGATTATGTCAACCCTTTGAACAAAGATTGAATATGGCAATCCTTCCAACCAATGATGTATATCATAATCATTTCAAACTGTGATTAATATCAATTCCCTGTATCAGTGTGAATATTTCTACCCTTTCAGTCTGTGCTGGATAAAATAAGAAGAGCAATAGTGACCTTGAGATTGGTTTCCAATGAATAATTCGTGACAATTTATTTTTCTTTAGCGATCAACTACATGAAGTGTGCTATTACTCATTCCGTGTGAAATAGAGTTAGTTCTGAAAGTTTAATAATATTGGCTGTTCAGATTGTCAATCAATATTCACCTGAATATCACACTATCAATGACATTCAACTGGATATGAGGTTATTATTATTATTATTTATTAACGTCCACTTTTTGCAACTCAGGCTAATTGGGACGGGTTATCTACAGGTTACCACCCTTTTCTAGCCAGGGTGGGATTTTAGGATGTTATTTAATGAATTTCGTCACTAAATAATTTCCTTTGCCCAGGCAAGAATCGAACTCGCCACTCTAGGTTTGCCATGTGAGATAAAGGTTAACGCTTTAACTCGCATGGCTAATCTGAGCCCCCATGAGGTTATTAATTACATTCAATTGGATGAACTCCATGAGGCCATTTGTTGGAGAACCTAAAAATAGACCTGGTGCTTTAAAATTTTAACGGAGAAAATAATGTTTCACCACTGTGTACGCAAGCGTCTCGTCTTGAAAATACTTAAAAATTCCCTCTGTCCATTTTTAAAAGTTCTAGCAATGAGCCAGGATTGTTTCATAACCTCTAGAAATAACTGGTTTGTCAACAATGGAGGTCGCCAGAACTCTCCCATAAAAAAGTAAAAAAGAGACCAATCATATATGCAGGAGAAAGCCAGTTCAACAACCACCAATTGTGACATCCGACATAAATTCGAGGCGAGAGATCGTATAGAATAATACTTGTTTGTCATATGACCCTTGTTGACTCAATGAAGGCAATGAATAAATAGTACTCGTTTTCATTGATTGTAAATATTGTTACGTTTATTACAAAATCAGTAATAAACGTTTTTTATAAGAGTTTTTTTGGATTGCAAAATTAAACACACACAAGCTTCACAGTTTTTATCACTGCACAAATTTATTTAACAATGCACTACACACTTAGTGAATTATTCTTCTAGTGAGTGCACTGATAGCGTCACTGTTCTTGTTATTACACAGTCCCTCACTCACGATCACTGAAGTTCACAAAAGTAATACGGCACTGCACTGTCCTTCACTTCGCGAAGCTAACGGCACTGCACTGTCTTAAACACGGCACTGCACTGTCTTAAACACGGCACTATACTGCTACTTTTCAGAGTCACGGCACAACACTGTTCTTCACATAAATGCACTTTACCGCACTGCAACTACTGCAACTGTAGCACTTGATGAGCACTTGAAGACAGCTGAAAACTAACTAGGGTCAGCCAGGGTTCCTTATATAGATTGGCGGGAAAACATCAAAGGACGCAGCCGAGACTCATCCAGAAAGGTAGGGTTTCGCCGAGAACATCTATCGGCATTTGATATATTTCGTACTTCCCAAATACTTGAATATCTCTGTTTGATTTTTCATGTACTTCATTTTCGCAACAATATCAATATTTCGAAATATAGACATTTTTATTGTAAGCAATTACTGATATTTAAATATAAGTTACGCTATTCTTATAATTATTAAAATTACAACAGCCTTTTATTATTACTTTGAAGTTTTAATAACCTAAACCATGACATTTGTGCATGGATTGCAATTCTGAACTTGTAAATGGAATATTACTTTAGTTACCTTCGCTGATATTATTTACTAATAATTATAAACTATATTCAAAGCTATAATATAAATGAAGTACAGAAAAATGAATGAAAAGAGCTTATTTATTTATTAGTTAGTTCTCTGATATTGATGTCCATACTCTAACTATTCTATGTTTCCAACTGTAATAAATAATAATAATAGTGTAATATGGTAATATTAATAATAATAAGTCGGTCTCAGGAAGATAATCTGAGACGTAACATAAGATGGAGTGATAGATTCATCTTTAAAGAACTGGTTGAACTTGATGAGATGTTTAGAGCCTTGAACTTGAAATGTACGATCATCCTGATGTAAAAGATGAACCCCATCTTGGGTCTTAGCAGATTTCCCATAAAGGATATATATATATATATATATATATATATATATATATATATATATATATATAGACACACACACATACAGTTACCACTCTAACGGTCGCAATTATTGTTTAATCGATACTTAACTCGATATTTATTCGTTTCATGTAAAAAGAAAGATCCAGTTCTTTAACGGCCGAAATCGGACCGGAAATTTCGAAAATTCCAAATATCTCTGTTACTATACGTCGGATCGAAATATTGTATAGACCCAATCTTATTGAAAATTAAATATACTATAAATATTGTTTTGTACATATTTTCCGTATAATGAGTATTATCAGAGATATTTGAATTTTTTAGTATTACGCTTTCAGTAAACGCCCACTCTCACTAGTGTCATATTAATAATAAGCTGTTATTTCATGAACAACTTCATGACGAGGCTAAATACCAAATATTGTTTTCATTGAACTTTTATTTTGTGAGATCTACGCAAATACGTACTGTTGCCCCCCCTTTCTAAAATTTAAGTGAGTGAGATAAAACTGATGCTGATTCATTACAAATTACAGTACTACCTTTAGTTAATTGTTTTCAATGAAATTATGTTATATTTAGATATATTTCGTTAATAGTTTGTCTTTCCGGTCTATCTATCAGCGCTACGAGGTTCGGTAGCCTGTTTGTTTACATTTAAGCCGCTTTCTGCTGTAGAGATTATTAACTTGTATTGTAAATTGACTGAAAGACTTCTCATTACCGTTTGTATTTATTCACCTGCATGTATATTTATCTATTGTAAACCTTCACGTAGGAAATCTGCTTAGTTTACGCAGCCCCTCGGTGACGGACTTCTATTTCTCCAGTCTTCTGAGTATAAATCTTCCCCATAATAATAATACTTCTGCCTAAAAATACAATCAAAATAACTAAATATTTAAATTTATCTGAAAAAATATTTAGTCATTCTCACAAATCTATATTATTAGATACTGCAAGGGTAGCATGGATATGCTTGAATACCCAATAAAGAAACCCGTTTTACCGGTTGAAAAAATATTCCCCTGGTAAAAAGATTTCCAGGAAACTGAGAATGAACCCCCCCCCCCCCTCCATTTCAATTCTATAATAATTGTAGAGCGCTTGCCGAGAAATTGAGAAAATATCAAGTTTTAGCTGCACAATTGAAAACCTCTGTAAATTGGTACCAATTAGAGACACTGTTATTGTTATTTCAAATAACGGATTGTATATAAATTTGCTGTCAAAAGTATTAAATATTTAAATTATCTGAATAGATAATTGGTCAATCAAAAAAAAAATCTGTATTATTTGTTGCTGTCAGGATAGTACAAAAATCCATGAATACACAATAAAAACAGGACTTTTAACGGTTGGGCATATATTCCCCCGATAAAAAATTTCTAGGGACCTGAGATTAAACTCTTCCTAATAATACTATAATAGATAAATATTGTTACGTTTTTTTACCAAAACCAGTAATAAACGTTTTTAATAAGAGTTCTTTTTGGATTGCAAAATTAAATACTGCCATGTTTCACAGTTTTTATCACTGCACAATTTATTTGGATAATACACAATAAACTTGGTAATTATTCTTTATTACTACTCACAGTATAAACTGATAGCGTCACTGTTCTTCAGATTAGTTACCACTGGTAACCGACCAACACAAAATTAAAACAAATAAAACACACAAATCAAGAAACCATAGTTGAAAAAGGGAAGAAGTCACACTGGCACGATTATGATGATATAGTCACTATCTGATAACCAATAATTATTTGGGCCTCCGATTTGCAGAACATGCAATACGACAAACACAAGACAGAAAACCAAAGCGAACATGCCTATTAGAACTATTACAAGGCAAAATCCGTCACATAAGGAAAGTATTTAAATATTAAAAAACGTCCGTCAAGCAGCGGCTGCGTAAACTAAGCAGATTTCCCACGTGAAGTTTTACAATAGAGAAATCTGCCCAATAACAAGTGTAGTGGTAAGGAATCTCTAAACTTATTCACGAGGGACGAACAGTTACGAAAACGGCCGCCAGAGCTCTCTTCGGAAAGTACCGAACAGCCGACTCCTGCCGACCACACACAGAATACAAATGCAAATATCTCGGTTAATATTCAAGATACAGAATAAATGTATTGAACAATATTTATAGTAACTTTAATTTTCAATGAGATTGATTCTATACAATTTTTCGATCCGACGCATAATAACGGAGATATTTCGAATTTTAAAAAATCCCCCCCTAACCCCCCCCCCCCACTGGTCCGATTTCAGCCATTGACGAACTTCATCATTCCTTTTTACATAAAACGATTAAATTCCGAGTTTGGTAACGATCAAACAAAAATTGCGACCACTAGAGCGTTAACAGACAAATATATATATAATTTTGAACGGACCTCATTTTCGTCATCTCTTGGGTAGGATCGATGGACATTTGAAGAAATTTTTCGAAACTCGCGTCATGAGTACGACCTCAATAGCTGATTTCCCTTAGGGGAAATCTGCTAAAACAATTAATATATACAATGAAATATAAATGATCCATGAAATGATGGTAGAGAATTGTTGGGTTTAGGCTAATGAATAAATTTCTTAATTTTTCAAATACAGAATTTTAATAAGAGTGCTAACAGTTTCGAGCATCATTGATTCTCTTCTTCAGAGCAATTTACATATTTTAATTTTTAATTATTTATTAACATCCACTAATTTACATATTACATTATGAATGTAGTTTTCACTGACTGGAGTTGTTTGTGCTCCCTGCTCCTCCCCTATGTAAATCGCTCTGAAGATGGCAACCAATGGTGCCCGAAACTGTTAGAACTCTTAATAAAATTTTGTATTTGAATATTAAGAAATATATATATTAGCCGACACCCAACAATCCTCTACCATCACTCTATTACCAACGTGTAACAATAAAACTAATGATCCTCCATGATGTCCATTAAGATTCTACTTGAGAATAACCATTCGCAGCAGTATTATATTAACACTCATATTCCCTATTTATTTGTGTGTATGTATTTTAGGTATACCCACAGCCGTTTTATATAATATACCTTACCATATATATTATTTGTTATTATTGTATTTCCTTCAAATCCTCTCCGAGACCGGGGCCAAGTAAGAAATGGAGATAGGATTTCTTACTTGGGCACGGCTTACAGGATATCCTGTAATGGTTGTAATGGCACGTATGTCGGACAAAGTGGGTGGAAAATAAGAACAAGACTCAAAGAACATATGACACGGAGTTTTCTGCGCACGCCTGAAAGGAGCGTCACGCTTTGCCTAGTGTGAGGTATAAACTGCTTTACGAGGCAAAGCTTAATACTACTGAGGGCCTATGTATTAGGATAGATAAAATGGAGAATGGGGATCGCAACCTGAACATGAAGGAAGAGGAAGCCAGGCTGCGACATTTCAGCGATAACACCCTCTCCAAGTTGAATGGGAGGGTCCGCAGTCGCCCGACAGCCCTGGTACAAGCCAGTTCTCTCTAACGCTCTTCAAAAATAGGTATCAACACTCCTTTCCTCTCTATCGATCCTTTAGTTTTGGCTTTTTCTTGTTACTTCCATGGTCACTTTCCTCTGGTAAATGTTCTTAGCCTGTTTTTTTTTTCTTTCTTTCTTTTTTTAATTCATAGATATAACTGCTTGTTTTAGAATTCATGTGATCAGTTTTGCTTAAATTCTCTCATTAACTTATTACGTTATTTGTTTTAAGCAGTTTTTTTTTTACTTTGTTACAGTTGTTTAATTGCGGTTAATTATATTTTTTAAATTGTTGTCTAGCTATGTTTGCTTTTAACTATTAACTTCGTCCGCTCTTCTGTGATATTCTGTAAACGTTGCCATGCATTTTTATTATGCCTACTTTCTTTTGGTTTTTTAGGTTAATATTGCTAATTTAAATACTGTTTGTTACTTGATTTCCGTAGGCTTTTGTTTATGCCAACAGACACTGAAGATGGAGCTGTTGCTCTGAAAGTGCACTCTGTCAAAATAAAACGTATTGTAGAGGAAAACAGGCCTACTGTGTACATCCAGATTAATTCGATAATAATGATTAATAAATAATTGTTATATGATAAATTATCTTTAATTGTCATAGAATTACTGGTATCCTTTAGTTCCGTGTTTTCGGGGTTCCGTCCCCATTTCCCAACCTCTCCCCCACCTCTCGCCTCAAATATTTTCCTCTTCCCTGCAGATATTTAATTTCGGCCGCAGTGAGAGAGAGAGAGGACTGCGGACTATAGCTGGGCCATTGGGGGAATGGAGTGTAGGTTGGGAAGTGTGAAATAGTATGGGTTTAGTATAGAAAACCTGGGAACAAATGTCTGGAGGGACATTGCTGGAGTCGTGGAACGTGCTCTCCTGGAATCCAATATCACAAAAATCCAGTCCCTGCTCCAGGACCCCTCTCCCCCTTCACGGATATCAATGTCTTTCCCTACATTTATTTACCTTTTAACATTCAGCAGCAGTCCTTCTCCAGTTCATAAATATGTTAAACGAACGTAAATAAGAAAGCGCTTAAAATGGGAGGGGGAACGCTGCCATAATATTTCAAATGAGGGCGGTTTCTTTAAAGGAAATAAAATGTCGGAGATTATTCATGCTGGTGATCTTTGTTATATTCATCACCGATTATTTTTATCATCTCATCATCATGATCTAAAGACTATGCTTTCAGTTGCAGGTCTTGAATTCTTTCGGTAGCTGCTCTATACATGTTACTTTATCATACGTCATTCTATACGTTAACGGTTACCGAATATATCTTTATTCACGAATTTTAAACAGTTTTGAATAATTAATAATTATTGATATTTTTTTAAAAAGTACTGAATATAAGTCACTACTGACTTGGAATTTAGGAAAATTAGGAAATGAAAAAAAAAAAAAATAAGACAATTGTTATATAACAATTTAATGTTAATTCGTAGCTGGCAGAAATAATTACAAAAATATTAGTAATAAAATGGAAATAACTAATACGCCCCTGTCATAATATCTACGAGGATGAAACAAAAGCAGTAATAAAAATATAAAATGATTGTGAGTGAGCAGAAAATAATTTATTTTCATTTTCTCTAATTAGTGCAGTCCTAATAGGAAAAGCATAAAATGTAATTGTTATTATATCATTAAAATTATTTATTAAATGAGAGAATCGCGTATCATGGGTACCGAGCACAGTAGTTTGCCAGTTGAGTTAGTTACATGTAGGTACAGGAAAGAAGAGTTTAGCAGATTTTCCCTAAGGGAAATTAGTTTATGTTACCTAAGAGATGACAAAAATCAGTTGTGCTCAAATTCATGTATATATTAAGAAGTACGGAGTAGATGAAAGGAACCGACCGATGGAAGTACCATTGGCGTCGGAAGTGTCTGGACTAAGGATCTAGCCCATTTTTGGCGTTCTCCTTTGATGTTGCCGCTACCTATTAAAACGGTCCAGCTCGTCACGAGAGTTTAGTTTGTTCTCAGCTCTCTTCAAGTGATCAACAGTGCAGCTTTAGTGAACACTGCGTTTTAGTTGCAGAGCGGGAAAGTGATTTGTGTGAAGAACAGTGTTGTGGCGTGATTCTGTATAGAACAGTGCAGTGCCGTGATTAAGTAAAGGACAGCGCAGTGCCGTTATCTTTGCGAAGATCAGTGCAGTGTAGTGTTTTTGTGAACTTCAGTGATCGTGAGTGAGTTATTGGACTGTGTAATAAGAAGAACAGTAAAGCTATCAGTGCATACTGTGAATAATAGTTAACCAAGTGTGTAGTGCATTTTTAATTAAATTGTACAGTGATAAAATCTCTGAAGCTCATGTGTGTTTAATTTTGCAATCCAAAAGGACTCTAATAAACAACGTTTATTACTGATTTTGTAATAAACGTAACAAAATATATAGTTTTAAATTTCTTTCTTTAATTTTATCATATTTTTATATTATCACGTATCTAGTAGGACAATTCAACATTTAAGAGTTTCACGTAAAACTAAAGTGAAATTTCGATTTAGATGTAGCACCCTGTACTTAATTCATCTGATTATGGATGTTACCTGTTCATTAGTGCCACATTCAGGATCAAATTTCCTGGAATGTCAAGTTGATATTGTCATCTGTGTCGGAGCGCCTCGCCCATAAAAGTGTAAACACTATTTGCATCGAGTGAACGAACAGTAAGTTTGTCGCTTCCATTGCTGTAGAATGTAAAAAAAATAATGGGACGGTTTATTCATTAATTATTCATCTAATTGACGCAAGTTACATGCCATGATTTACGTTAATTATAGCAGTTTCTCTTAACAGGACATATTGTTGTCAAACTCCAATAATTTAAAAAACAAATTGGTGTTGAAGAACACTAATTTAAAAAAAACAAATGTTTTGTAAAATGTTCCTATTCAGTAGACGAAAATACGGTATTCATTGTAAGCATAAAGTTAAAAGTATAACGTTTATATTGATAATAATAGCAACAAATCCTGTGGTTGATAATAAACCGTAACACTAAATATTTTCAGAAAACGTTTGGCCATTGCCAGTAATTCTAATAAGTTATATACGCAATTAAAACCTTTTATTTATAAATTACTTTTTCTGTAATCGTTGAATAATGATAACATTACTAAACTGAAATGAGCGAAGAAAGTGAAACATTTTGCAATAGAGTGAAGAAAGTAATCACTTTCTTCACAAGTGAAGAAAGTGAATTGCCTTCTGAATTAGTAATAAGTATAAATTAAAATATAATTTGAAGTTGGAAATTAAATGCTTTTAAATGTTTCTTAACATTGTAAGAATTTATAGATCTGATCATGTATTACACGATTACAGGGAAAATTTAATATTACACTCGTGACGAAAGTAGAATTTACAACTCTCGTGAAATTACCACACTCGCTTCGCCCGTATGGGTAAACGTTTCAGTCGAGTTCTAAAATGATCTACTTTCGTCACTTGTATAATAAATAACTATATTCTATTTTATACACTTTTTTAATGCATTTCTTTGTTTATAAGAATACCATGTACTATGTCTTATTTAGAAGTGTGGTGCACTGTCATAACTTACAATTTAAAAGGTATTTTGCATGTCTTAAATTCAATGAGTTAATCCACAATTCATACAAATGCTTTTTTTTTTTGACTATTTTCATGTTATTACTTTCTTTTGTTTTCGAGTAACAACCTGTAGACAACCCGTCCCAATTAGCTGTAACACCACAAAGTAGGACGCTAATAAGCCACATTATCGTTTCCTTAAAAATACTCGGCAAATGTAAATGAATGAAATTATTTTATAAAATAATCAGTTCCATTTTATTTTCATGTTTATTGTAGTATGTAGGAAGTTCCTAATGACTCAAAGCTTTTAGCGGCATTGTACTGTGGCCAATGTATTGGTATATACATCACGGATTGAAAGGGTTGTCATAAATACAGAAATTATTATTATTATTGTTATTGTTAATATTAGGAAAAATTAGTAAATGCTTTTATGAACAGAGAAGACTTCACTCATTATTGCTTTGAACCGAGCTGGAAGAGGAGGTATGTTATTAAAATGGACTATTTTATAATATTGCAATTTTATGACTATTTTTCGGTTTTCCATCAGCTTGAGCGAATGTGCTTAAATAATGTTCAAGAATCTGGCAGACAGATAATATACTCACTCTTTAAAGGGATACTGTAGAGGGAAAACATTAAAAAAAAAAGTATACATAGAAAAAGTTTATTAACTTTGATGTGTTAGTTTTGTAATTAGTTCTTCGCTTCGATTAGGATATGTAAGATGTTCTTTGACTGTCAAAGCTTGTAACGGCATTGTAGTGTGGCGGTAATCTGAGATACGGAGGGACAGCTGATTTAGTTTGACAGATTCATTATGTGATTGAACTTGCTGGCTAATTAGGCAGGCATTGATTGGGCTAATAGGCTGCACATTATCACCAGCTCCTATTCAATACTGATTCGACCATTGATATATGATTGAATGCCTCTATTCACACTTGAAATCTAACTGTTGACTTTCTCATTTACATGATTGGCTGATTAGAGGTTCTGCATCTAACCAAGAAAAGGTATTTGTTCCAGTAGTTTCTGGTGTTGTTTTTGAACTTGCTATTTAATTGTGCTTTTAATAGTGATGACTTTCCTTACACTACAGATTTTGTGAGGATCGAGAATACATATACGGTGAGGGCTAAAAATAAAATATACTGTATGTATTAAGAACGAATTACTCGGAGAGGATTCAGAATAAACTGTACGGAGGGGATTATTTTTTAAATTATTTCTTAGTAGAAGAATAATTAATTTGGTGACAATTAAGAAAAACTATCCAGAGATGATTAAGAATAACCAATTTGGTGACGATTAAAAATAAACTATACAAGGTGGATTGTGAATAAAGAGTACGGTGAGGGTTGTGATTAAACTATATGGCGAGGATTAAGAATAAATTACACTTTGAGGATTAAGAGTTAACTCTAAGGTGAGTGTTAAGAACAAACTATACGGTGGGGATTGAGAATAAACTGTACGGTGAGTTTTGTGAATAAACTATACTGTGAGGATTAAGAGTATCCTGTACAGTGAGGATTGAGAATAAGCTACACCGTGAGGCTTGAGAAGAACCAATACTCTGAGTATTAAGAATATCCTGTACAGTGAGGATTGAGAATAAGCTATACTCTGAGGATTAAGAATATCATGTACAGTGAGGATTGAGAATAAACTATACAGTGAGGATTGAGAATAAGCTATACGGTGAGGCTTGAGAATATCATGTACAGTGAGGATTGAGAATAAACTATACTCTGAGGATTAAGAATATCCTGTACAGTGAGGATTGAGAATAAGCTATATTGTGAGGCTTGAGAATAAACTATACTCTGAGGATTAAGAATATCCTGTACAGTGAGGATTGAGAATAAACTATACTCTGAGGATTAAGAATATCCTGTACAGTGAGGATTGAGAATAAGCTATACGGTGAGGCTTGAGAATAAACTATACTGTGAGGATTAAGAATATCCAGTACAATGAGGATTGAGAATAAGCTATACTGTGAGGATTAAGAATATCCAGTACAATGAGAATTGGGAATAAGCTATACAATGAGGCTTGAGAATAAACTATACTCTGATGATTAAGAATATCATGTACAGTTAGGATTGAGAATAAGCTATAAAGTGAGGCTTGAGAATATCATGTACAGTGAGGATTGAAAATAAACTATACTGTGAGGCTTGAGAATAAACTATACTCTGATGATTAAGAATATCATGTACAGTTAGGATTGAGAATAAGCTATACTGTGAGGATTAAGAATATCCAGTACAATGAGGATTGAGAATAAGCTATATGGTGAGGCTCGGGAATAAACTATACTCTGAGGATTAAGAATATCCAGTACAATGAGCATTGAGAATAAGCTATACGGCGAGGCTTGAGAATAAACTATACTGTGAGGCTTGAGAATATCATGTAGAGTGAGGATTGAGAATAAGCTATATGGTGAGGCTTGAGAATAAACTATACTGTGAGGCTTGAGAATATCATGTAGAGTGAGGATTGAGAATAAGCTATATGGTGAGGCTTGAGAATAAACTATACTGTGAGGCTTGAGAATATCATGTAGAGTGAGGATTGAGAATAAGCTATATGGTGAGGATTGAGAATAAGCTATACCGTGAGGCTTGAGAATAAACTATACCGTGATGATTAAGAAATCCTGTACAGTGAGGATTGAGAATAAGCTATACCGTGAGGCTTGAGAATAAACTATACCGTGATGATTAAGAAATCCTGTACAGTGAGGATTGAGAATAAGCTATACTATGAGGATTAAAATTTAACAATTTGGCGGGAAGATTGTTGGATTAGAGATACTGCTTATACCCAAGGATAAGAAAGGGTATTAGGTCCTGCAGTTTATGATGGTCTTCTACATGTATGTACCTTCTTATTTTATTGTACTTCTTATACTGTTGGTAACTCAAGATAAACTATGAGCTTTTCTGCATTCTTATTGAGTGAGTCTAATAACATTGCAAAATTGTTTTAGCAAATTTCCTATTAAAGGAATCAATTAATGAGATTTTGCTCAGGTTGTTGTGGGAAATCTTTTTAGTTTACGCAGATAGTTTTCAATTATTTTTTCGATATGTAGACTTGCTTTTGAAAAGTTTCTTCAAAACATTGCTGTATATATAAATACTTCTTGCCGTACTATATTTTTTTGTTCTTAGTTTTCCTCTCGACAATTATTCTACTGCAGAAGCTGGAAGCTAACACTTGAACATCTTCTTGGTACCCCCATATTTTATGTGAGCATAATCACGATGGATCTTCCCATATAAGCCTATGATTTTGGGTTTGTATGTGTTAAACTGTATAGTTGATACTGGTTCCAGATTTCCTAAGTTCTAGACAAGCACATTGACATCTAGGGACGATAAAATTGGTTTTTACTTTAAGAAAAGTTCTTTTCCTTGACAGCTGCGATATTACTAAAAATTCGCTACCTATTAACAGAGAGTGTAATGCCTCTAACAACTTTTCTTGGCTACACAAGCATAAGTGACTGTCAGAAGTCAATCTAGAAACATCGAATATCAAGACCAAATTCATTCTTGGTAATCTGCCTATTGAAGTCGACCTGACCCGCCGTCGAATTTAGGTGAGAAACCACTCTGATATTTCTCCTGAGATGGTGGACGGTAGAGGAACCAATTGATCAGTACTGATAAAATGCGTGTTTCCTGCAATCGAGTAGCTGGTGCTGGGTCTCTGAAAGTGAACTTTGCAAATTAAAGTACTTGTAGGCCAATATTCTATCAGCCCCTTGCATCCAATATCTCGGGAACTCTACCCAGTGGCCATGAGATTAAAACCTAGTTATAAGTGTATGTAGCAAACCAAGTATTGTGTGTTCAACTTTAGCGTGGTCAGTTGCAATTATTTGGGGACTAACTCACTACGTGGGTGAATCAAATAAAAACGAGACTTTTCGCCTTTCGGGCACAGTAGTGGTGGGAGAACGTTCCCGCCTTTTTTGTTGTTGGGTAGGTTAGTCAGGAGTAGGGGAAGCACGTGATCTCGCCACCTCGATCATCTCGGTGTCCACCGTGACGATGTTGGAGGAAGAGGTACCCCCGTCGACTGCGCAACGTGTCGTACTTAAGTATCTCGCCGCAGAAGGTGTAAAACCGGCCGAAATCTTGAGGAGATTGACTGCACAGTTCGGGGAAAAGACACTTTCGTGAGCCAGAGTGTTTGCATGCCATAAACAGTTCGTGGGGGGTCGTGATCGTGTTGAAAATCCGACTTGCATATCGCCGCAAAAGACGAGACCTACCGATCAGAGAAGTGGTTCTTCTCCATGACTATGCTCGCCCCCATACAGCAGCCATGACTAGGGAAAAATTGGAGCAACTGGGGTGGGAGACACTGGAACACCCTCCTTACAGTCCAGACCTGTCACCCTGTGACTTTCATGTGTTTGGCCCTCTCAAGGACGCTTTAGGAGGCCAAAGATTCGACAGTGATGGTGAGGCTGAAGCCTATTGCGCAATTGGCTGCAGGCACGACCTGCATCTTTCTACATGGAAGGAATTGGAAAGCTACCAATCCGTTGGGAAAAATGTGTTTCCAAGTCAGGGGATTATGTAGAAAAATAAGCTATATTATTTTTTTGCGTTTAAAATTAAAATAAATTAAAAAAAAAAAGTCTCGTTTATATTTGATTCACCTAATATATAAAATTCTCAGTTCCATCCTAGCTGATGGTATAACCCGTCCCAATTAAGGATAAAGCAAACGTTAAACTACTCTGATCTCTTTCCCTCCCCCCTCCATATTCTTTGTATGCATTAAAGATACATTTAATTTAATTGTCAATACGATGTTTCGACAACTACTTCGTTACCTGGATAAACAATTTCTTTAAATGCTTCGATTCTACCCAAATGACAAAAATGAGGCCCGTTAAAAACCATATGTATACTTTCGTCAGTTAACCCTTAATTGGCCAGGAACTCAAAAAATGACATGAAATGAAAATTTTTCTTAAAAACACATTATTTGTATTCCTAATAAATAGAATATATAAGGTTTCACTTAATTTTTTTTTCTGAACAAAATTATTTCATGGTGTCTTTAAGTACACCTTGGCCAGTCACCCTAAAACCTTAGTCGTGTCTTTAAGTACACTCTGGCCAATCACCGTAAATCAATGGTGGTGTCTGTAAGTTATTTTAATAAGCTGAAATAGTTTCTATAAATGTAATTAAATAATTTATTATGTAATAAAAGAAACGTGTTGTAAATAAAAAATAAGTACATTATAAACAAAATATAAATCCGTCAAAAATAAATCATTAAACCTTCCATTCATTCAAGAAAACAGGTCCTTTTACGGGTGTTACAAAGTTTCACATTACATTTTCAGCATAAAACAACCGTTTGATTTTGGTGACAGAGTCTGCACTTTCACCAAGGTCAACACTTTGTTGTCATACCATTTAATCATGCTGATACACTTTTTGTTATCAACGTATTCTTCATAACATCCTCTTCCCTCTTTCACCCTCAATATTGAAATGTTCCAATATTTCATTCATTTCAATTTGAAAATTTCCTTCATCCATTTTGGGGCATCCGTCTGCATTTTCTCCTTCATTGTTGTTTTCTTCTTCATCAGAGGTGATACTAAATTTTGGTAGCAAAGAGAAAAATGGTTTCACCTCGACTTTTATACGTATCTGTTAATTAAAATGGTAAAAGTAAGAAATAATATAAAATCATGCCCCTTGGGCAAAGTTGTTGGTATTTGGCCAGGGTGAACTTAAGTACACAATCCTTAAAATCCATGCTAAAACTCTATTTCTCTCCTGAATGGAAAATGAAACACACAGGAACTTAAATACAATCCTCTACAACTAATTCACTCATTTTGGTTCATATTTAAATCGAATATCGTATATTGTAATGAATTAGAAACTTCGCTGGCAACTAGTGTGGAATACGGTGGTAAACAATGATGATTTTCTTCAGTTTATTGCTAGTAATTAGCTACAATAACAATAAATGGACTTGTGTCGCATATGTCCATGCTTGGGAAGTTACAGGGGTGTGGACTGTGGCCCAAAAGGGGTTAGAATAGAAGCAGGTGCTCTCTGAAAGGGTTAAATATGAACGGTGTATTTAAAGACACCTTGGGCAGTTAAGGGTTAACGCTTAAGACGACATATGTTTGTTTGATCCTTGCCGAAATCAATAAATAAACGTTTTATGCCAAACTAAAGATATAGTTAATGGCTGAAATTGGACAAGAGAGAGTTGATGATTAGACGAAAATTTCATAGCACCTACGTTATTATACGTCGGATTGAAATATTATTCCTGCAATTGTAATTTACCATAAATTTTGCTAAATATATTCCCTCTCTATCTGGAATATTAAAGATATTCTATTTTTTTTTCAGGCCTAAGTAAATCACCCTGCTCATGCCGTATTCACAATAAGCCGTCATAGCATAAACCACTTAATTCCAATATGGCTTCCACTGAACTTTTTCTGAATAAGATATATTTAAATACGTTGTTTGGAGAGGCTGTCAATTGTGGTTTTACCTTTTTTAGTCGAAAATGTTTATTTGATCAATACGAAAATTTATCCATATACGGTATTTAACCAATTCATTTAACACAAAAGTTCATGGCTAATTGAAAATTGGGGAATTTAGTGTGAAGGGAATTCGAAAATTTGTGATATGTCGGTTATTATGAGTCCAATCGTAAAATTTTATATACCCAATCTTGTTAAACTATTGATTTAATACAATTGCACCTTTTAGCAGATTTCCCTTAAGGGAAATCAGCTATTGAGGTTGTACTCATGACGAAAATTTCGAAATTTTTCTTCAAATGTCCATCGATCGTACCTAGTAGATGACGAAAATGATGTCCGTTTAATACTGTATATATATATATATATATATATATATATATATATATATATATATATATATATATATATATATATATTTGTCTGTTACCGCTCTAGCGGTCGCGATTTTTATTTGATCGTTACCAAACTCGAAATTTAGCCGTTTTATGTAAAAAGAAAGATCAAGTTCGTTGACGGCTGAAATCGGACCAGTGGGAGGGGGGTTTAGAGGTGAGGATTTTAGAAAATTCGATATATCTCCGTTACTATACGTCGGATCGAAAAATTGTATAGAATCAATCTTATTGAAAATTTCATTTAATATAAATATTCTTCTATACATATTTTCCGTATAATGAGTATTAACCGAGGTATTTGTATTTTTTGTAATGAGTTCCGCTTTCAGTAAACCCTCACTCCTACTAGGGACATATTAATAATAAGCTGATATCTCATGAACCACCTCATTATTAGGTTAAATACAAAATATTGTTTTCAACAAAGCTTTATTTTACGAGGTACAAACAAATACGTTCTGTTGAAGCCCCCCTCCCCCTTTTTTTTCCTGGACTACAAAAATCTGAGTGATTGAGATAGAAATTATTTTGATTCATTTCAAATTACTCCACTAACTATAGTAAATAGTTTCCAATAAAATTAATATTTAATATTCAGATATATTTATTTAATTGTTTGTTTTTCCGGTCTATCTATCGATACTGCACTACAAGGTTGGCTAACCTGTTTGTTTACAATCCAGCCGTATTCCGTTGTAGGGACTATTAACTTATATTGTAAATTCACTGAAAGATTTCTCATTGCCGTTTTGTAATTATTCACTAATATTCACGGAAGTGTTACCTGTATGTATATTTATCTATTGTAAACCTGCTTGTTCCATAATCATGTGAAAATCCCTTTCTATTTTCTATCCGGATTCCTAAATTTGGAATGGTTCTGATTAAAATTATTCTGGTTTATTATTAATTACAGTACTAGATATAATAAATAGTTATGAATAAAATTTATAACTTATATTCAAATCTATTTCCGTAATTGCTTTTATTTCCGGTAAAAGCTGGCTAACCTGATTGTTTAGAACTCAGACTGTTTGCTATCAGGAAGGTTCTTACCATTTGACTTGCCCTTTATTTGTTTACTTAATATTCACAGCAGTATTGAATCTTACAAATAATAGATATTCTGTGGTACTATTTAGTGTTGGTGTAATAAGTGTTCAGAGCGCTGCTATCATTAAAGGTAAGTCCATCTTTTGTGTTCTTGTTGTTTTTTTGAGATTGAATTGTTTTTAATTTAATCTCGGAGCCTAACGGACGAGAGTTACTTTGTCGCCAAAAGCTTGTTCGGCCGTTTCCTTGACTGGCTTGGCTCTCGTGAAATTTCTCTATTGTAAAACTTCACTTGGGAAATCTGCTTAGTTTACGCAGCCCTGCGTGACGACTTTTTACATTTCTTCAAAGATCACATATTAAGTGAGTTATTTGTACTCTCTAGTTATTAAGATCAGAAAGCCCCCACTTGTACCCATCGGATTTATACATAGATTTTGATAATATGATGAAGAGTTTAACATTGTGTCCTACCAGCACATGAGAAATCTCCTTAGATAACGCAATTCCTGCGTAACGGACTTTTTCATTGGTGATAACAAACAAAATCTATTCATATTAAAGGAATTATAGTATATTACGTTACTAGGGCCGAAAGTGGCACTTTACGTTGCGAGATCGTGTTTGGCTGGCAAGGCGAAGCCGAGCCTGTTAATTCGATTGAGCATCGTAAAGTCACTTTCGGTACGAGTAATGTACAATACTTTTCATCACGAGGCAAAAACGCATATTAAGGCGGTTTTTAACTCGTGAATCTTTTAATAATTAATATTTCCATTATTGGTAACAGCTGCTTCACCGTAGACAAGTTTGATTTAATATTTTAAGGTTAACTTTTCAGGGATGTTGACGGCCATTTTCGTGCATTACAACGTAAAATTAAAAAGAAACGATAGCGAACCTAGTGTTGATAGTAGCTAAATTTTGAGATCTGTAAAGGCCTACTTTCCTATCTCCCAGCTGGTATCGAAAGTATCTACTTTCCAATCCGAGTGATGAAAATGAATTAAAATAGCATTAGGGTAAGAAAAGTACTTTGGAATTCAATGAATTGTGTTCCTGGAGTATATCTTCATTCCTGGAACGAGATCAATAATTTCCTTGTGAAAAGGCTAAGAGATATTTTTTTTTCTCTCTCCAAGTAAACATTCTTCACTTCCAACAAACGCTGCCGTGGCTATATAGAGATATTCGTGGAACGTCGTTAGCTATGACACTGCTTTGTTATTCATATTGGAGAGACTCTTTGTCAAATGGCACGTGTTCATGATTAGACCTTAGAAATATGTTTTATATGATAAAAGGCATTATATCTACAGATATTCAGTTTTTATGTATGTATTATTTTATAAAAAAATATGGAGGAGATATAGAGTCATTACCCGGCCTTTTTGGATTTCCCTAAAGAGAAGTAGCTATTGAGGTTGTATTTACGACGTGAAATTCAAAAAACGTCTTCACAAATGTCCATCGAATCTATCCAGGAGATGACGAAATTTAGATCCCTTCAAAATTACACATAAAAAACACACACAAATATATATATTTATATATAAAGTTGTAACCTATATCTGTACATTGATTTTTTTTCTCGAAATTTCACAACACTTTTTCCTTTCAAATAGCAGAGGCACGATATCTGCAATTTGTTTCTGTGTTTTCTGTTTGTTTGTTTGTTACCTATTCACGCATAAACGGCTGAACCGAATTTTAGAAAACGTGGTATGTTTATTACTACTAAACCAACTTAGACTTTAAGCTATATTAATATTCTCTGAGACGAACAGGAGTGGAGGTTGTAGGGCAGGTCTGAAATTAAAAATATCGATATTTCGTTTTGATTTCTCGACAAATATGCACGTAGCCAAAGTTGTTTATTTTGTAATTTAGAGTAACTTTTGTCGTATACCGAAGTGTAAATGAGTTCGTCTCTAAAAACTATAGCGGGAGTCACCAATTTTATTTGGCACAAATGACTCAACAGAACTAAACAAAACTTGGCATGTGAATTAGCACTAACTCCTCCATGAAAATAAGCTATACCAACATATCTAGGAGAAGAGGGGCTGTGACAGTCATGTACTTTCTCCAGATCGAGGGATATTTCTAACATTAATTAGTTTCCAAGGAAAACATTAATGATTTTGCTCTCCAATCGCGCAGTATGGTGCCCTGTTGAGTAATTTTTTTTATACTTGATATTTTACCGTTCCATTTAATACTAAAGATCATTATCGTTGATAGCAAAATCAGACCAGAAGTAAGGGGGATTCGAAAATTTCTAAATTACTCCATTGTCATGAGTCAAATTGAAAATTGTTATAGAACCTTGTTAAACTACTGAGACTCTAAAATTATAGTTCTATAATATTTTTTTCTATAAATTCTTGTTTTCAGTCTTAAGTTTATGAGTTCGGATTTTTAATTATAATTAGAGCCAACGCGTGAGAACTCTGCTCCGTTTACGCAGCCCCTGCGTGACAGACTTTTTAATGAAGTATTTGGTAATGAATTTGAGCCTTATAGCAATTGTGTTTAAAAATATGGATAAACGAGAGGTGGAGTTGTGTGTGTGTGTGTGTGTGTGTCGGGACTTGATGCCATGTTGGAGGGGAAGGGTAGCTTCAGCAGGGGTAGTGTAAGATGTTGGAGGTAGTGCTAGTGATATAGTGCTGTGTTGGGTTGGCAGACTGCTTGTCGCCCCTCCTACAGCTCCAAGGAACAACCCCCCACCACCAACACACTCCTGAATACTGAGGAGTGGGGGCAAAACCCTAATAGGGAACAATGTTTATGAATTTATTCGCTACTTAATTCTCCATCTGTTTCACTTTTCCCTCGACGAAGCCTCCCTTTCATCTTTGTATTAAACATAAATTATATATTCACATTTCCCCTTTGAGATGGGGGAAGGGGAAAGGCTCTCCTGCCTCAGATTTCTTTTGCCTAAATTTGTTTATTATACACAAGAAGACTCTGGTGGAATATTTCTCGTTTGTAAGCAAAATGTATGAGAGTTAACACAATAAACTCTGCCGCGTTTGAGAACAGGATATTTCCATATTAAACCCAAAAACCCAACACAAGAGGAAAAAGCACAACAATTCACAACTCCAAGAATAACTCAAGTTATCAACCATAATAAACTTCATACTTTCTGGAAGGCGGGAGTTATGAGTTATCACAATTAACAACAAAACATATGCTTCTTATCAGAGCATGTTTTTGGGGGCTACAGCTCCATCAGCTGTTTGAACTTGGTGCGATTCCATTGTCTACAGCAAATGTTTTGATCCTTCCATTATTTGTGATATATAAAATAATATTTGCGAGAAGAAAATGTATGTAGCAACAGTAATTTAAGACCAAAACAATATATAATTATGTTATTTATTCACATCTTCTTTATGCAACTATGGCTAACCGGGGCAGGTTATCTACAGGTTACCAACCTTTGCTAGTCTGTGTGGGAGGGAATAAGAATTGTATTTAATGACTTCTTCACTAAATAAATTCCTATTTCCTAGTTATGAATCGCAAACACGTTTCTAGGGAAGTTCAGGAGTGCTCCAGTGTCATTCAACTTAACATTTGTGACATATAAATAGAACTAAAAGATTGTATAATAAAAACAAAATGTTAGAGGAAAATTACCAACTTGAGTTTAAGTTCTACATTAGCATCTATTTTCTATGAGATGTATTAACTTTTCTAAAATTTATATTTGTCAGTTACAACACGGTTTTTGTTACAGGTCCTAGCCATACAATGAGTAACATATAAGTAAGCACATGCTTCAGCAACTGCCTAAGGGAACAAAATCGCTCTAACTTTTCTCAAGGATCCAGCGCACAAAGAACCATTTGTGCGAAGGGCATGGACGATTTTTTGTAATTGTCCCATGTAACTAATTAATAAGTCTAAGGTACTATGTAAGAAGGGATTTATCAGAATTTCCTCAAAATATAAAAATGTCTATTTTATTTAAATCGTAAAAAATGAATGATCATATTTAAAAAAAAAAATGATAAAGAAAATTTAAAGGAGATTAGTAATAGTAGAAAAAAATAGTGAAGTGTTGGGGCAATAGAACTTAATAAGATAATATAAAAAAGTAAATGGCGAAGTAAAGAAAAAACTACTGATTTTAATGAAATTAAGATTGCCAGTTATATAATGGCAATATACCTGGTTTACATGGTAATTGTTAAACAATTTTTACTACACACAATTAATAAAATCTATAAAGTCATGATTGGCTTCAAACGAATTTTGATGGAGGCTGTTCAGAAGAAGAAGATTGTTATTAATGTTATGCCGCTGTTTATTTATATTATTTATTTATTTATTGTCTAAAATCATATTTTAAATAATTTTGTTTTTCACAAGCTCAGGTTTTCGTACCAGACAGCCAAAAACGAAAATAGTTACTTTTTATTTGCCCTTGTGAATTCAGAACTTGCTTTTCTACGCAATCCTTTGAAAGTTCTCTTTAATAATTCTAAATGATGTCTTTCTTTTTATAGAAATTGTCTATTCGTTGTCCTAGGTATGCCACTTTTAGCAGATTTCCCTTAAGGGAAATCAGCTATTGAGGTCGTACTCATGACGCGAGTTTCTAAAAATTTCTTCATATGTCCATCGATCCTACCCAGGAGATGACGAAAATGAGGTCCGTTCTAGGTATATATATATATATATATATATATATATATATATATATATATATATATATATATATGTCTGTAAACGCTCTAGGGGTCGCAATTTTTGTTTGATCGTGACGAAACTCGATATTTACCCGTTTTATGTAAAAAGACAGATCAAGTTCGTTAATGGCTGAAATCGAACCAGAGGGAGGGAGGGGTTTGGAGGGGGGAATTTTCGAAAATTCAAAATATCTCATTTATTATGCATCGGATCGACAAATTGTATAGAATCAATCTTATTGGAAATTAAATTTACTATAAATATTATTATATACATTTATTCTCTATCTTGAATATTAACCGAGATATTTGCATTTTTATGAAGTCTGTGGTCGGGTATACTTCGGATTACGTCGGCCATCTTCGTCATTTCTCGGCTCAGGCTGAAGCTTCTTCTAACCTTACCTTACCTTCCTTACTTTGTGAGATTTATGCAATTACGTTCTGTTCATCCGTCCCCCCTCTTCTTTAGTTCTTGAACTACAAAAATTTGAGTTATTAAAATATAAATTATTCTTACAGTTCAGAAGCCGTTTCAGTTGGGAATTTATTTTAATTAACTGAAAGATATCTCATTACCGTTTGTATTTAATCACGGTGGTATTGTGTTACCGGTATGTAGATTTATCTATTGTTTAACTTCACGTGGGAAATCTGCTTAGTTTACGCAGCCCCTGCGTGACGGACTTTTTTTTTTTTCATTTTACTGTTTGTAGTAAAAGTAGATTATAGATAATGCATATGTCCTTTATTGTAAATACTTCTTGAATTTGGTTTTTCTGTTACCAGAATTTGTGACATGGACTATAATAATCAAAGTTTACATATCAAATGATAATGGTCAAATGATTGCTTAATATGTGTAATGCAAATCTCATACGGTTTGATTGATAACTTTGTGACTTCATATATAATATATAAAGCATCTGTCAACGTAGGATGTGTAGTGATCCTTAATATGAACTAAATATTATTTAATTATCGCCAATTAGCGTGTATTTAAACGGGTTTAATTCGATATCATATTGAGCCATTTGTACGAATTAGGTTTCATTGACACTCCATAGTTTCTTAATAGGCGTACACGAGATAAACGCTATTTATCATATAGCTATTTATCAGAATAGCAGATATTCTGCTAGAAGGATGAAAGAACAATTACACTTGCGGTAGCTCTAGTTTTTATTAAGACAATGCCCTTTATATCTAATGAAAAATAAATAAAGGTGTAGCAATAATAATTAGTTATTGTGCAAACTATGGAGAACTGCGCAGGTTCTAAACAATTTCTTCCATTATACCATTTTAATAAAAGGGTTCGGGCAAGTTCAGAGAATCCTTAATCACCATAGAATGCAGACGGGCCGCTGCAAGTGAGAGGGTGCTCAAGAAAAGCAATTAAGAATTCTAGCCAAGTCCTCTTCAAGGCCCTTCTTCAGTGTTAGTTTTACTAATTAAATGTTATCTCCAGAGAATATTAAGAATTTGTTTAAATATTCAACATTTATCATATGAATCCCCTTTTTTGTCGTTTGCCTGTGTAGGCGAATTAGGGATTGTTTAAGACTACGTTCAGATAATGCGAAGTAGGAATTAAAAATCCTAATGCAATATTCGTTAATTAGGAGCTTATAGTAAAACAAATTGAAAAACAGATCATTTTTATTAATATGTTAGAAAATAACTAAATTATTAATTTCTATATTTGAGGTCTGATCAAACTGTCGAGATCTGATTAAACCAATATTCTATATTTCAGCAAAAATTGCTCACATTTTTCTGGACTGTAGTTCATAGTTCACCAATCCTCATGATAAAGTTTTTAGGGTTGATTGTTGACAAAAGCCGAGATTGCTTCGTCATATTTAGCATTGGTCATATTAAGTAAGAAACTAAAATGTCTTTGCTTCTTATTAAAATGTGTTGAGAAGTGTCATGCAATTGAATCTCTAAAACTAAAATGCTTCTTATTTCAAAAGTCGGTTAACTTATAGCGTTATGCATTGGAGTAACTCAAAAAATAATATTTTAATATTTAAATTGGAGAAAAAGGAGGTCTATATTCATCAGTGTTATACCATAAATTATTCCAGTCATTAATTACAAGTTTTTAGCAGATTTCCCTTAAGGGAAATCAGCTATTGAGGTTGTACTCATGACGCGATTTTCGAAATTTCTCTTCAAATGTCCATCGATTCTACCCAGGAGATGACGAAAATGAGATCCGTTCAAAACTGTATATATATATATATATATTTGTCTGTTACCGCTCTAGCGGTCGCAATTTTTGTTTAATCGTTACCAAACTCGATATTTCGTCGTTTTGTGTAAAAAAGAAAGATAAAGTTTGTTAACGGCTGAAATCGGGCCAGGGGGAAGGGGGGATTAGAGGGGAGGATTTTTGAAAATTCGAAATATCTCCGTTACCATAGGTCTGATCGAAAAATTCTATATAACCAATCTAATTGCAAATAAAATGCACTATAAATATTGTTATACACATTTATTCATTATATTGAATATTAACCGAGATATTTTCATTTTTCAGTTATCAGCAAACCGCCACTTCTACTCATGTTACATAAACAGTACTCTGCTAGATAATAAATCACATTATTTGAATCTTAAATACCAAATATTGTATTCAAGAGACCTTTATTATACGAGATACATGCAAATATGTCCTGGTGACCCCCCCCCCGTCTTAAA